>JAYKKM010000438.1:2112500-2147500 GCA_035772405.1 Chrysogorgia sp. JL179-B06
ACGTTTATTTGATTGCATAAGCCGCAGCAAGAACATAGTCAAAACAATATTCTTCGTAAATTTCGTGAAGTTCTAGGCTAAACTTTTCAAAATATTAGCTTTATTTAGCAACACCAATGGTGTAATTTCATTGGTCCATGTACACAAAGGGAATGGAATGTAGCTGTCGAGCAGAAGTTAGTACATGGCGAGGTATTAAGCGAGCCATTAGAACGTCTGCGAAGGAGGCTAAAGGGTAACTGGAAAGCTTTAATTAATCTGATGGGCAAAAAGGCAAAAAGTTCTGAAATAATTATAAGTAATACCATGACATGAGGGAAATTAGTGATTAAATTGCCCGAAAGCCGAGGGAGGATTTCACAAATCTTCCCGAGGCTTCAGGGGGCATTGAATCACTAATTTCCCAACATGTCATATGGTATTAGTTTGTAATACCACGTTTACCGACGAAATATAATTTATATTGTTTGAAATTCATCGCGAACTGTCAATCAAATACTTAATTTTTTTCCGTGTTTGGATACTCTGATCCAAACACGCGGGATGTTGCGAAACTTGAGAAAAGTCGAGCAACATCCCAAGTGTTTGGATCAGAGTATACAAACACGGAAAACCATTAGGTATTTCTTTTATAAAATAACCACAGAGAAATATCACTAACTTTATGTTGGATTGCTGCAGATGTAAAGTGATGTTGTGAGTTTGCCTAGCCTTCATATTCTACAATACAGAATTTTTTTGTGGTTTTCTCTCACTGTCGAAGTGTTGTTCGGTGATTTTTTGTGGGCTACAAGAACAAAATGAATGGTTTCTTCGTGAATATCCTGCCCGATGAGAGGTAAAATAAACATTTTACCCCTTTTCCATGTTCTCTTGGTGGACTATATCTATAAAAGTGTCAGTCTTTTTAGGTTTTATTGAAACTTTCAATAAGGTAAACTTCGCCCTCACAAATTATACGGGAATACTCGTTCGCTTTAGCGTTGCTTTGTCACTTTAAATGCTTATAATTTCGGCCTATTTTTGTAAAATCTTGTGAAAATTAGCAGGGAAGATTGCTATATTTTATTTATAGTTGTTGGCATGTATATAGATGTTAATAAATGTTTAAAAACGATGATGGGCCGGCATGATTTGCTTTTTGTGTGTACAAGATCGACCTCAAAAATCCCGTGTTTGGATACTCTTATCCAAACACGGGTATTGACCAATCAGAGCGCTTGTTGTGTACATGTTATTTTATGGAAAAATAAGAAATTTTCACTGTTTGGGGCTGTTTATATGAGCCAGGCTAGCCCGGTTAGCCATGCTTATTCGCTTAACAATGTTCTTATCACGGTTACTATAGACATCCAAAATAATATTTCAAAGTAGAACTGGCTTAGTTTTGCTGTAGGAAGAGCATAAAGTTAATTCAAGTGATCTTTTTGGGTCGAGGAAAGATTTTCGTGACACAACTCAGCCCGATTAACCGGGCTAGCCCGGATCATATTTAGAGCCCTTAGACGGAAATTAGCGATTAAATTCCTGGAGAGAACAAAAGAATCGGAGGCGATCATATGGTATTTATACTAAATTAAATCTAAACCCATCTGAATCTATTACTGATGCCAAAAGTATTGCAAATTCTTTTAATACCCATTTTATAGAGATTGATCTTAAACTTGCATCACAAATACCACCACCAATCCAGGGTAAAACATTTGAAGACTATCTAGCTAAAGTTAATTGAATCTACTTTTGGCTTTACAAACATCCTACCTACTTGCCTCCTAAAGCTGCTGGAAACCAGCAATGTCGGGAAAGCTGTGGGAACTGATAACATTTCAAACAAAATTCTAAAATTATCTGCACCATATATTCTCAGTGAGTATCATGTTCAATTTGTCACTTCAGGTGATCGCTGTGATAGGAACAACTATAGACCAATTTCAGTCATCTCAACGGTTGCTCGGATCTTTGAAAGGCTTGTGTGTGACAATTTCAACTAGAATGTATGCAGATGACACAAACTTAACTGCATCTGGTTCTATAGTATCCCAGAAATTAAATCGATGTTAGACAAGGATACTGAAAGTCTTGTGTAGTGGCTTTGTGCTAATAAACTTACATTGAATGTAGTTAAAACTGAATACATGTTGATTGGCTCCTGGGAAAGGATAGCTGGTCTAAACGACAGCCTATCTCTATCCATTAATGGCCTAGGACTTACAATTGATGATAATTTGAATTGGCGAAATCACATTGAAAATGTCATAAAGAAAGTTAAGACCAATTTAAGTATTATGAAAAAAGCAAAGCTATTCCTTGACCAATGCAACAGCTTCTGACAAGTATTTACTATTCAATCATAGAACCTCATTTAACTTACTGTTCTATTGTGTGGGATAGTATTGATAAAACGCTTGCAGATAAGCTTCAGAAATTATAAAACCGAGCAGTCCGTATCATTACAAGTGCTCCATACACAATCCATACTTATATGATGTTTTCTCTGACTTAAAATGGTCAACTCTTGATCAAAAAAGGAAATGTGATGCATAAAATTGTTAATGGCCATGTCCATCCTATTTATCCAAAATGTGTGAAAAACAATTTGGTTCAACTGTATATAATTTTAGATCATCCAAAAATAATATCCAAATACCAAAAGTTAGAACTAAATGCTATAAAGACAGCTTTGGTATATCTGGACCTATGATGTAGAATTCCTTACCTGACTCATCTGATGCACAACAACTTTCCTGTGGTGTCCCACAAGGAACCCTAGTGCCACTGCTCTTCTTAATATATATTAATGATTTTCCATATTGTGTTATTCATAGTTCTACAAGAATGTACGCAGATCACACCAACCTAACTGTATCAGGCAATAATATCCCAGAAATCAAATTAATGTTATAGAAAAGGATATTCAATGTGTAGCAGAATGGATTTGTGTTAACAAGCTCACACTAAATATATGTTGATTGGCAAAGGATTGACACTCTCACTGATAATTTAGATTTATCAGTTAATGGCATTACCTTGAAACAGGCTGATGAAATTAAATGTCTGGGAATTAAAATTGATGAAAATCAGATTGACACTATTAAAAAGAAAGTTACAACAAATTTACGTGTTATGAGAAAGGCTAAACCATTACTAAACCGACAGCTTCTCATCAGCATTTACCACTCAATTATATAACCCTATTTCAGTTACTGTAGTGTTGTATGGGACAACATTGACCTGACACTTTCAGACAAACTCCAAAAGCTACATACAAAACCGTGCAGCACGTATAATTACTAGTGCACCATACTCAGTCGACACATGCGATGTGTTCTCTGATTTAGGGTGGTCACTGCTGGCTCACAATAGAAAATGCCAGAAAGCCATTATGATGCACAAAATTATTAACGGCTGTGCTCCATCCTATTTAACTGAAATGTTTGAGAAACAGATTGGGTCAACCGTCTATAATTTGAGGTCATCTGATAAAAATATTCAGATACCAAAAGTTAGAACTGAAAGCTATAAAATAAGTTTTGCAGTCTCTGGATCTATGCTATGACACTCCCTACCAAATTCTCTGAAAAACGAGAAAATATTATCAAAATTTAAAAAAGGAATTAGAAACCATAACTTCTGCATTGACAACATTAACTTGTAGTTTCAAGTATTTGTACACAATAGAAAATGCCAGAAAGCCATTATGATGCACAAAATTATTAACGGCTGTGCTCCATCCTATTTAACTGAAATGTTTGAGAAACAGATTGGGTCAACCGTCTATAATTTGAGGTCATCTGATAAAAATATTCAGATACCAAAAGTTAGAACTGAAAGCTATAAAATAAGTTTTGCAGTCTCTGGATCTATGCTATGACACTCCCTACCAAATTCTCTGAAAAACGAGAAAATATTATCAAAATTTAAAAAAGGAATTAGAAACCATAACTTCTGCATTGACAACATTAACTTGTAGTTTCAAGTATTTGTACACAATAGAAAATGCCAGAAAGCCATTATGATGCACAAAATTATTAACGGCTGTGCTCCATCCTATTTAACTGAAATGTTTGAGAAACAGATTGGGTCAACCGTCTATAATTTGAGGTCATCTGATAAAAATATTCAGATACCAAAAGTTAGAACTGAAAGTTTTGCAGTCTCTGGTTCTATGCTATGACACTCCCTACCAAATTCTCTGAAAAACGAGAAAATATTATCAAAATTTAAAAAAGGAATTAGAAACCATAACTTCTGCATTGACAACATTAACTTGTAGTTTCAAGTATTTGTACATTATGTAAATATAGTTAAAGTTATCTTTGTACACGGATTCTAGGTAGACCCACTGATCTCAAAAATAGGACTGGATTGAGCTTCTATTGTATCTGATGAGCTGATTTTGAAGCCTGCATATTTTCATAATGTAAATTGATGAGAGATCAGTAGAAGCTCCCAATTTTCAAGCAAATCAAACTGTGACGCTCGCGAAATAGGTTTAGTGTCTGGCCAATATAGTTTCTTTGTTAACATTAAATGCATAAAATCTTGAACCTAATTTGACGTCTCATATTAGGCTTCTCTAACTGGATAATTAGAGCCAACAGCGGCCATTACTATAAGGGACCAAAGTCGCAGTAAATATGCAGGTAGGCCATGAATCGTTTTACCCAGTAATTTGAAAAATGTCTTCTGGTCCTCTTTATAGTAAAATTATTTTATTTTATCGATGGTAAGAGCACATAATCAAACAAAAAACTACAGTTTACTACAGTTGCCATTTAAAGATGCTCAAACTTAGAGATCGGTAAATCTGCTCTAAATAATTTTTAATTCTCTATTTCTCCAGGAACATCGCGACACAACCAGCCCCTCCAGGCCGTCGTCGATAACCAACTAGACGAAGTTGCTTTGACAGAAACCAACAACAGTATCTTAGAAAGGAATCGTGCCCTACTTCAGTACGTTGCAACGATAGCAAACTCCAATAGCAGCACGGATGAGTTCAATTATGAGTTTGTCGAATCTCTTGTCACGGGAGGTGCTGACCCAAACGTCACTGATCTCTACCAGCAGTCAATCTTTCACGAAGTGGCACGTTCATGGAACATTGATGTTGCAACGTTTCTGCTTGATATTGGTAAGAATATACTCAAACCTGTTTTAAGCGGTCATCTATTGTGTGGCCATCCTTTGTTAAGTGCCCATAAGTCCTGGACAGTATTTCGTTTTCTGTATAGAGGACGCAAAAAAAGCTGTTAAGGTCTTACACAGTTTTTGATTTGCGCCATTCGTTTCCGAGATATATCTCTTTAAAGAGTGAGTGTCAACCGTCGTACGTTGCGCGTTTGTGTTTTGTGTGCTTCGTTGCCAACTTGACGTGGTATAAATACTTCGGAAATTCGCCGAGTCTTCTCAGAAAATCCCTATATAGAGGCTTTCTTATTCATCCACAACACAAATACGACGACTCGGAACCTGATTTTTTGTTTGAATCTCGTCACTTGCAGTCTAGCACACTTAGCGTCAATTAGGGCAAACATAATTCGAAACGAAAGTCAAGAAAACGTCGAGTTTTGTTAAAAATGCAGAAATAATTACTTGCTAAGGTATGTCTTCTTTCAATTAAAAGACAAAATGAATAATTTGTATCAAGAATTGACAAGATATTTACAGATGAGTTCACTAAGGGGAATTTCGTGCTTTAAAAAATGGCCTACCGAGCGTGCAATGCTTCACGGTTGACACTCACGCTTTAAACATTGTTATTTGCAAGAAAAAACCTGAAATAAAAGAAACTGGGACGACCCATATCATCTCTGCATGAGTAGGATGCGATGAAGTGACGTTCCTTTTTCATTGATTCATTTGAACACCCAAACACAACACATCTAACTGGCACTTTGCTCACTTCCATGATAACCGCAACAGGGTAATGAGAAATGGCATGGACGAGAGGTAGGTTTCAATGATATGGATGAATGGACCAAATAAAAAAACTGCAAAAGGCCTTATCAGCTAATTTTGTGTCATCTAAACAGACAGTTCCCAAATTCTCAATGTCCCGAATTGAATTCTATTGAGCGTGCATCTATATAAACGGACGCAGACATATAATGCTTCTGACCAACAATAAATATCGCAATTGATGTTATAGCAGACAGATTTTGTATTTATTTAAAAAGACCCAATGTCTCGCCTGATATAACAATATGGGTTAAAAAGCGGAGCTATAGTTATAGCCGCGGAGGAGTTTATAACCGGGATTGTACGATAAGTTCATGGTGACCTCCCTTCCTTTGGGGCGAGTGATAAGCATTCTGCATTTGCTTTATTAACAGCTTGTTGAGTGTGAGGTTTGAATCAAAGTGAAGATGAACAGATTTCATGTGCTATTGCGATGAAAAATTTGGTGCCGATTTTTTAGAGTCAAAAGAGTCATTTAGAGTCAAAGTACAGCGCTAAATAACTACCGAATTACGTTCACTTAATATTAAAGTGAAATTATAATGTAAGGCTGCGAAATTTTGAGATTACTTTCTCAAATATTACCATGCCCGCGTGCATTGATGACTAGTTGCCATTTGTGAAAAGATGCTCAAAATCCGCAGCCTTTATAGATTCACTATCTTACTTTAAAATGATTATATACTCTCTTACTTGATAGAACTATAGAAATGATAAAGATTTGCGTTTACAACTCTACAATATTTGTTTGTTGATGTCACATTGCATAATAACATACTGAAAAAATAGGTACGCTAGCAGTACATGCATCTGCGCCTTAACTATGCTATTGTTACTAAAGCTGAATTTCGATTAACCGTATATAGTCGCGCGAACGACTTTCTTCTTTTGTTTTAAGAGCGCTCGTGTTCAACCAAGTGGAAAACCATTCAAAATTGAATGGTTTTCTACTTGGTTGCACACGAGCGCTCTTAAGACAAAAGGAAAAAGTCGTTCGCGCGACTATATTCGCTTCATCGAAACAACAAAGTCGCGCGAACGACTCTCTTCTTTTGTTTTACAAGCGCTCGTGCGCAACCAAGTAGAAAACCATTCAAATTATACAATAGAAAAGTCATTTGCGCGACTACCTGCTTTACATCACTCATCACCGCGACTACAATATATCTGCGCGTGCGCAGATACAAAAACCTGTATATCGTTGGGATTATCAAATCAAATCACGGCTTGTTTTTCGCTAGCACTTGATAATAAAGCTCATTAATAATTTACGAGGAAAACACTGCCAAAGGAAAATCGTGACCGTATCGTGTCTTCGTCATACGGTGATAAAGATTCGCCCTGATTTACATAAACTTTTCCTTCGATTTTCTCGGCGAAAATGGCTTGAATGAGTTGGTAAACATGGTTATTTAGATACAGTCGTTTTTGAAGCCGTTCAAAACACTCACAGCAGTGTTTTATCGGGTGTAAAATACTCGGCTATCGCCTCGTGCTTTATCCACCCGATAAAACACTGCTACTCGTATTTTAAACAAAACATCAAAACATTTTGACATTAATGCAGAAAGCATTCTTGTAAAACTTTCAATTCGCATTGTTTTTAACGAAAAAAGACGTTTTCAAAGACGCGAATATTTAATACGAAGCGTATGGGACTCGTATAATTCGCCAAATTAGTCCACATACATGTACGTGAGTATTTAGTAAATAAATTTCACTTTTGTGGGTGTGTTTAGATTTAGATTAGATTTAAACTTATTTACACATATACGAAATTAGATCATCTGAGATATTTGATAATCTGAAATGGGATTCAATTGAAACTATTTTTAAAAAACGAGAACAATTAACGACATTTAAGACACTACGAGGTATGACACCAACCTATTTATCAGAACTATTTGCAATTAGCCACAACAACACATATAGATTGAGAAGCAACGATCGAAAGCTTTATTTAGAAAAACCTAAAACAAATTTAGCCTTTCAGTTTCCTGGTGTTCAAAAGGCCGTGTATTTACATCTATATGTAATATAAAGAACGAACTTATGGACTACTAATACATACCAATAATTAATAATATATATACAAATATAACTATAAATGCACAAATAAACAATTTAAACTGCCAACAAGTTTGTTTGTAAGTCATTGTAGTGCTCATTAATACACTTTTTAAAATAATTAATTGAGAAATAATCGTACTTGTCGAAAATTTCCTGCGGCAAACTATTCCAGGACCTGGCTCCGCGATATGAGAAACTATGTTTTAGGAAATTTGTTTTAGGTTTTTCTAAATAAAGCTTTCGATCGTTGCTTCTCAATCTATATATGTGTTGTTGTGGCTAATTGCAAATAGTTCTGATAAATAGGTTGGTGTCATACCTCGTAGTGCCTTAAATGTCGTTAATTGTTCTCGTTTTTTAAAAATAGTTTCAATTGAATCCCATTTCAGATTATCAAATATCTCAGATGATCTAATTTCGTATCCTGAACCCGTTATCACCCGAGCCGCTCTTTTTTGTAACTTGCATAATTTTTTGACTTGTGTGACATTGTTACCGTTGTTCCACACGAGTTATACATTATTAGTAATGTGAGTTATACATTATTAGTATATGCGTCTTGTGTGTCTTTTGGCACTTCTTAAGAGAGCAATGTTTTTCGAAATTTTATTACACTGTGCATCATTATGTTCTTGCCACCTTAACTGTTCATCATTGATAACTCCTAAGACTTTTCTATTATGCACTTGTTCTATTGTTTGATCGCTAATTACTATTTGTATTTATATCTTATTGAATGGTTTGGCATATAATACGGCCGGGTATTTTACGAGTTTCTCAAGTATTTTTCCGAGCCGGCCGCCGGCGAGGAAAAATGCGAGAAACTTGTATAATTTTATTATATGACTACTTGCAGAAATTGAATAAGTTTGTATTTATTTCATTTCCTCGTTTGTTTGTGATACGTTGTCAGACGTTGTTTCTGTTAAACTGTCCATTGCTTTGAGATATTCATCGTCAAAGTCGTCAGAGTTTAACGAAAATAATAAGGCGTCGTTCATGTCTGTACTTACATTTTCAAAATTAAAAAGACAGTTCGCATCCGCCATTTTAGGCTTTGGTTTAAAGCCGCAAAAAAATCCGTATTTTTGTTCTGTTCAGAAGAGGAGAAATACGGATTTTACCATGCAATACGGCCTGGTATTTGTTCTGTTCTCGTGCCCTTATATGGAAGAATTACGTCATTGTCATATAATAAAGATGAGTTATTGGATATCTGTTCTAGCCTTTGTCGAGACCCGACTATCATATATTCAGTTTTTTCTCTATTTAAAGTTAGTTTGTTGGCAGTAAGCCATTTGTGAACATTATCGAGATCTATATTAATTTTGCGTTCATTGTCTGCGGGCGATTTCCCCCGACATATAATGTTGGTACCGTCCACAAACATTGACGCTTGCGTCGTTTCTAGACAATTTGGCAGATCATTTATGTATACGAGAAAGAGAAGTGGACCAAGGTTAGATCCTTGAGGGACACCACATGTAATATGTTTAGTATTTGATTTTGAACTATTAATTTTGCATATTTGTTTTCTTTCACGAAGATATGACTGAAACCATTGTAGTGTAACCCCTCTTACTTTATAATATTATAGTTTATAGATAAGAATTTTGTGATCAACAGTGTCAAAAGCTTTTTTAAGGTCTAGAAATAATATACCATTAATAAAGCCCTTGTCCATGTTAACTGGACATTGATTTGTAGAATGCAGGAGTGTAGTTTCAGTTGAATGCTGAGTACGAAATCCTGATTGATGTTTTGAGATAATTTGATTGTTATTTAAGTAGTCGTTTAATTGAATATAAATAATCTTTTCGAACATTTTTGCGACAGCTGATATCACAGATATACTGTAGGCCTATAGTTATTACAGTCAGTTTTCCGGTGTTCATAGATAAATTGAAAATATAGACTAGCTAATGAATCGATAATGGCGTTTCCCGATGCTTTCAATAGTTTATTTGAAATCTTGTCAAGATCTGGTGATTTACTTGCATTCATCTTTTTTTATAACACTCTCCGCATCTAGACTTCTATGAGATGTTTTTAAACTCAAACACTCCATATTCTGGGGTCATACAGTAAAGAGGGTAAAGATCATATTAATTTTGCATATTTGTTTTCTTTCACGAAGATATGACTGAAACCATTGTAGTGTAACCCCTCTTACTTTATAATATTATAGTTTATAGATAAGAATTTTGTGATCAACAGTGTCAAAAGCTTTTTTAAGGTCTAGAAATAATATACCATTAATAAAGCCCTTGTCCATGTTAACTGGACATTGATTTGTAGAATGCAGGAGTGTAGTTTCAGTTGAATGCTGAGTACGAAATCCTGATTGATGTTTTGAGATAATTTGATTGTTATTTAAGTAGTCGTTTAATTGAATATAAATAATCTTTTCGAACATTTTTGCGACAGCTGATATCACAGATATACTGTAGGCCTATAGTTATTACAGTCAGTTTTCCGGTGTTCATAGATAAATTGAAAATATAGACTAGCTAATGAATCGATAATGGCGTTTCCCGATGCTTTCAATAGTTTATTTGAAATCTTGTCAAGATCTGGTGATTTACTTGCATTCATCTTTTTTTATAACACTCTCCGCATCTAGACTTCTATGAGATGTTTTTAAACTCAAACACTCCATATTCTGGGGTCATACAGTAAAGAGGGTAAAGATCATTTGGTGGAATGTTATCTGCCAATTGTGGACCTATATTGTTGAGAAGAAATTATTAAATTCATCAGCGATATTCTTATCACCAGTTATTTTGTTGCAATTTACTATTACTTCTTTAATTGTCGTACATTTGGATTGTCTGTTTAATAGTTCATTTTAAGTTTTCCAACTTTCCTTGGTATTTTTGCTATTTTCGAGTTTAGACTTATAGTAATTCGCTTTAACTTCTTTAATTAGACGATGAACTTCAACGTTTGTACGATTCGTGGTATGACGTAGATTTAAGACTTAAGCTACCGCTTTCTTCTTCAAGTAGTCTCTGCGGTAACTCATACTTTTAATTTCATTTGTTAGCCATGGATTATACTCGCTTTTAACTTTTTTCCGTCTGATTGGTGTGGTAAAAAGCTATTTCAAGAAATATTTCTTTCCAGTCGTGAAATGCTATATTTGGATCTGTATAACAATCATGTAGTGTGCTAAGTGTTTCTCTTAGATCATGTTAGTGGAATTGGTTGGCATTGAAATATTTAAATTGTCTTGTTTCGACTATTTTAGGCTTTTCTCTTGGGATACTTATTTTTCTACATATGTATAAACAAGGCTGTGATCGCTAATTCCCAAGTGTATGACTCCTGAATCTATAGTATTCAAGTCACCTATTTTAGTTAGTATTAGATCTGGTAAAGTACTAGTTTTAGTAGTTACTCTAGTCGGACTCTTTATATGTTGTTGTAGTTGATACACATCAAATAAGTCTTTAAGTTTTGTAATATGAGCATTACTTCCACCGCTAATAGATTACATGAGTTAAGATCGCCGGTTATATATGATTAGTTCTTTTCCTTCATCATCAGCTATTTTCAAGAAACTTTCAAAACGATCAAGCATTAAGTCAATGCTTGAATCAGGTGGTCGAAATTAATACAGGTTTACTTTTAGGTTTCTTAATTTCAATACATATTGCTTCAACATTATCAGGTATTAATTCATTTCGTTCAATGTATAGGGAATAGTATTTCGTATAAAAATTGCAACGCCTCCACCGTTTCAGTTTCGATCTTTCCTTACTAGTTCATAACCCATGATCTTAACCTTATCATTGTGTATTGTATTATCAAATCTAGTTTCATTAATGCTTAATATGTCAAAAGTCTTATGCAAGAAACTTTTGAGTTCTTCAATGTGTTTTACCAAGCTTGTAATGTTTAGTTGGCCAATTTTAAAACCTTTAAGTTTCGGATAAGGCATTTTGTTTAGGTGTGATAACGGGTTATTTTGGTTTGAGTTTGATTCCGCAGAGCCATGTTCCGGGTTTACGCCTAGTCATTGATTAATAGTGCTTAAAAATGCTTAATATTCTTGGCGAGTGCTGCTGAGCCCATCTTGTTCAAATGTACACCATAATTGTTCAGATGAGATTTGTCAATGTTATTGTTAATTATAAGTCCCCATTTTCGTTTTAGGCAGATATTAGCTAATAATTTGTTAAAACTTACTATCTTGTCTGCTAAATTTTCGTCGTCGTTTCTTGTTATGATCTCTGAGAAGCATATCTTTGTATCTTTGTTTTCCTTTGAAATGGTCTCACCGAGAATTTTATTCTGTTTTTATTTTATTCTGTTTACATGCTTCAAATAATTTATAGGTTGTGACATCAATAAGAAAGATCGCTTTGGTCGTTCGCCCCTTCATGTAGCTGCAGCAGTGGACTTTGCAGACATGACGAAGTTTCTTATACAAAACAACGCAAACATCGACGCAAGGACATTTGGCGAGCAGCAAGCTCCAATTCATTATGCGGCCAAGAACGGTGCCGTGCGGTCGTTAAAGATGTTGTTGGGTTTCCACGCTGATATTAATTCATTTGACGGAAAACAACGAACACCGCTTCAGGTAAGTCATCATCATAGTGTATAATAATCTTCCATGCTGCACGGTCTTTGTTAACTTCCATGCAGTCTTCCATACTTCATGGTCTTTGTTATCTTCCAGTCTTCCATGCTGCACGATCTTTGCTAACGTCCAATCATCCCATATGTACTTCTAGTACGTATTCCATATAAGGAAGTGGCCGACGAGAAAATAGAAGGCATTGACGAGCAAATAGAAGGCATTGACGAGCAAATACATGGCACTCGTACCAGCCCACTGGATGTGGGATTGTTAACACGTTACGATATGTTCGATTATCCGCTCTTTTTAAGAAAACTACATTCGCTAGCCTGATAAGCTGTACGCATATTGTAAACAGATAATTTATCTTTGTTTTAACATATATTGTAGCTTTGGGAGTTGATTATTTCTCAAGAAAACGTTCGTCGGAGACAGCCGAAAGTTCGTGTTTTTGTTTAAAAGATGGTATCCGTATTGCGAAAATTATATTTTTGGGCATGTTCGATTATCCGCGCTTTTAAAGAGAACTAAGTTAGCTACCGGGATAATAAATAGATCATTTAACTTTCCTTTGATATATTCTATAGCTTTGGGGGTGGTTTATTTCTCATGAAAACGTTTGCCAAAGGGTTAGGACCTTTGTTGTTTTGGGGTCGGTTACAATCCAATTAACTAGGAAGGGTTAGAAAACTCGCTAGGCGGGGGGTTAGGGTTAGAAAACTCATTAGGCGGGGGTTAGGGTTAGGATTGGTTTTGTGTTGGGTTCTAACCCTACAATTACCAATTATTGGTAATTTAAGGGCATTGCACACTCACTGATTATTGGTAATTCTAGGTAGGAGGATATGCTGTCCATCTGCATGGTCTTTGCTATCTTCCAGTCTTCCATGCTGCATGGTCTTTGCTAACCATGTCCTCTCTTCAGACTTCCTCTCTTCAGACTTCGTCTCTTTAGATAAGTATATTCTCGGCCATATGTAGACAGTGCATGTTCTGCAGCAAGTCGTACAACAATTGTTCCAATCCCCGATAGAATAGATTCAGGAGGGAAAGGCAACGGCAATAGAACATCCACATGGAGTTATCATGTTGACCTTTTATGACATCATCTAAAATGTAAATTATAAAGCTAATAGTTTTGCATATTTTGTACATAGTCGATACAATTATTCCTTCTTGAATTACAGAATTTTGAATTGTATTACATTGTTGTTAAGAAGTTGTTAATGCAGGCTAAACATTGCTTTAACAGCACTGTTCTCATGCATGCTGAACATGGGAGCAGCACAATATTGTTCACAGTTGGGAACACACGTGTAGATTATAAGGTTCAAAGTACCCGATGTATATGAGTTTACAAGCCGTTGCATGGTATATCCTTCTCTTATCCCCAATTCACATGTCATGTTTGTGAATATGTGTATTTCTTCTATCCAATCAAGCTTGCTGCCGAATGGACGCGTGACAGCACAGTAAGAGTTCTCCTTGATGAAGGAGCCGCATCCTGTCTCTTGGACTCAACCGGTACCTCCGCTCTTTGCATCCTAATCGATCGACTGCCAAATTTCTCCCTAGAAGCTTTAAATCAACTCCATACCACTGACTTGATCACAATGGAGGATTCATATTACCTGCAATATCTCGAATCAACGCGACTCCAGAAAGAAACAAAGAACATTCGCACCCCCCTCGATGCCGCAGTGATGACGTGCAAATATGAAGTCGTCACGCACCCAGTCATGGATAGGCTGATTCATAACAAGTGGAAACAATTTGGAAGATTCTCCACTATTATGGACCTGCTGTTTCATATACTGTACGGCATTATGTGGACAGCAACCTCCTTAGGACTCCCTAGCACAGCCAAGGAGTTGTGGAAGCCTTTCGAGTCTACCATGTGGCTCAAGATTATAGTTGTTTTAATATCGATAATGACATTGTACGATATTTTTGTACAAATTCAAAGTAAGTCTTACTTATACCATTAAAACCAGGCACTAAGGACGGGCGAGATAGATGGGAAAAGGCCTGGAATTAGAACTAATCATTTCTAATTATGCCTACATGATTAGAGTGAGTGGCAACCGTCGTGCATTGCGCGTTTGTGTTTAATATCTTTCCATATGATAATGAAGTGTTTCGAAGTGCTTCGTTGCCTACTTAATGTGGTAAATACTCTTTGCAAATTCGCAATGAGCCTTCTCATAAATCCATATATAGGCTTTTCTATCTATCCAAAATCCAAATGCGTGCACTCGGAACCCGAATTTTTGTTTGAACCTCGTTCCTTGGTCTTCTAATCACAAAATGTCAAGTTAGTTACTTTCAGTTAAAAGACAAAATTCATCATTTATACCAAGGATTGACAAAATATTTACGGATGAGTTCACTAAGGAATTTCGCGCTTCAAAAAATAGGCGACTGAGAGCACAATGCATTATGGTTGACACTCACTCTTAAAGCGCGACTGCGACAAAACTTATAGAATAGAAACTTAATTTAAAGAGGGTAACAAAACCTGGTTGGCAAAAGCTAATCTTACCCAGGGTCCTCTATCAATTAAATACATCAACTATTATATTACATTGCTATAGTTACTAAATTATTAAAAAGAACAAATTAATAACAGTAAACTAAAGTGAAAACCTAATAACAAAATAATTTAAAAAGTGTTAAAAAATATTTTAAGAAATAGTTTCTTAAAATTTTGAACTGAAATACCACTTAAATTTATTTTTTTGTTTATGAGATTGTATAACAAGGCTCCCTGGTATTGCAGCCCTTGTTTAGTTAATTTTAGCCTAACTGCTGGTATTTGCATGTCTTTACGTGCACACTTTCATTCTAGTGTTATCCGCCATTACTTAAAGTGCATATAATATATATATAGATTCCATTGTTTAAAACCGCAGCTGGCCAACGTTCGTTTGCCTATAGAGCTGTCAACATATGGAACAATTTAGACAAGGACCTGAAAGATAGCTCTTCACTCAAAACATTTAAGACAGCACTTAAGGAACATTTGCTCGCCAAAGAAAACATTTAATACTATTAACTTATAATTAAACTTTGTAGTTTAAGATAGCTTCTAAAACTCACTTAATTTCATTTGTCTTTTACACTGAAACTGTAAATATAGTTCTAAATTTTAAAAATCTGTAAATAGTTTCTGAAAAGCCCTTTTAGGGAGAAATCTATTAAAATATCTATCTATCTAACTAACGGCAGTTTGCATCGGCCATTTTAGCTTCGAGTAGTTCGGGGTTACCTAAATAGGATGACATGCGGGGATTAGTAGGTTAGAATCAGAGTCACATTCATTCATACATTTGGTTTACTGCTTCTCATATTAAATTCGATCCGCAGGGCTATTATAGCCAAGTTCTAGCGTTCTCTATTTAGTGATGCTTGGATTCTTTGATTGGTTGCTGTTCTACTTGATCGCGCAGCTTAAAACTTGTTGAAATAATGTGGGGATATGTCTGCCCGCTGCCGCGAATTTTGTATTTGTTGGCATTGAAGAGTAGTCTTTTTGAAGAATTTGACCTGCGGTCACTTCGAATAACAGGATACGTGTATACTTGGTCTGCTGAGTTTTGATAAATGTACAAATCCTGAGATTTACAAATTCCGTGGAGCGTTTCGTTCGTGTAATAATATTTGAAGGTATCATTTCCAACCATCCCCTTCTTTCTACAAAACCCACCCTTGATCATCGTTCTAGAGTGAGTGTCAGGGTAGTGCTTTGCGCGCTTGTTTTCTTCTTGGCGGCATTTTATGGGACGATTTCAGTTCACAAACGAATCCGTCGATATTTTATCAATCCTTCTTATAAATTATCCATTTTCAAGTTTTCTAAGAAGTAAATATACCTGAGTGATCAATTATTGTGATATTTTTCGTAAAATTGATCATTTACTATAGTAATCTTTTCGGTACATAGAAGCTGCTACGAGCGCTTCGCCTCCGAAGCGTGGAAGGCCGGGTTATGCTGCTGAAACAGCGCGAATAAGTTTGCGAATTGTGACTAGTAAATAAATAAACCACATTTAATCTTTCAGACTGAACCGTCGGTAAATTCCAGGTCTGACAACCATATATCACATATGTCAGTCTGCTCTTCACCAAGGCATTCAAAAATAGAATCCTTAGACTCATCCAAATCTTCTGATTCTTCAGCATGATCTGATTTTCCGCAAAGGCTGCCTTCGCGCAGCTGATTCTATACTCAATTTCATAGTTTTCGGCTGGCCTTCGTTAACCTTAGACCCGAGATACTTAAATGTGTCACAGTTTTTGAGTTTGACGTCTCCAACTGAAATAATCGATTCAGGATAAGATCCATCAGGGTTACGGGCGGAGTGGGTGATGGTCATGATTTCGGTTTTGGTAAGATTGATTTTGAGACCAAATCGGCAGCATACTTGTTACGTTATATGAAGTATTCTATTACATTGTGAGCCCACGAACATGAACATATATAAGACACTCCCATATTATTGTAATTAGTCTTATAGATACTGTAGTCTTCTAGTGTGGTAGAACTTACTCATTAAAGTCTATAACACAACATGTAGCAGCGATTTATGAACCCTATATATTAGCCTATTACTAGAAGAAAATGCTAAACGAGCAAGAACTTCAGCCACAAGTCCATTTATCTGGAACCTCTCCACCGAAGCCGCTTCGAATGGTCGGTGATAACCTCGCTGAAGTATGGAGGTTGTGGAAACAACAGTGGGAAAACTACGCTATTGTGGCACAACTGGACGGACGACCTGAGAAATTTCGGGCATGTTGTCATCTCATATATGATCATGTCTATACATTAACAAATAATCGCTAACCCCAAAACAACAAAGATCGTAACCCTCCATGTTTTATCAGTCCATGTTTTATCAGTCCATGTTTTATCAGTCCATGTTTTATCAGTCCATGTTTTATCAGTCCATGTTTTACCAGTCCATGTTTTATCAGTTCATGTTTTATCAGTCCATGTTTTATCAGTCCAGTCCAGTCCATGTTTTATCAGTCCATGTTTTACAACATGCCGAAATTTCGAGTTGCTATGTTCCTGCATGCTGTTGGTCCCGACGGGCTGAAAGCGTATAACACAATGACTTTCGAAGGTGAACCGACGTTAAAGGGTATTCTTGAAAGCTTTGACCAACTAGCAATTGGTAAACTAAATGAGACATATGAACGATACATCTTTAACCAGAGAGATCAAGAGTCCGGAGAAACCGTTGCCCAATACGTTACAACACTCAGAGCCCTCGCTCGGACATGTAACTTCCGAGATTTACAAGATAGTCTGTTAAGAGACAGGATTGTTGATTGTTTTGGGCGTGAATGCCACTCGAATACGCGAAAGAAACTGCTTCAAGAAAGAGACTTGACGCTGGAACGTTGTATAGATATCTGTAAAGGGTCGGAAGCAACTAAACTCCAGATAAAAGCAATGGATGCTGGCGCTGATGAAGTTATCAATAAATTACTGGAAAGAAGAGAAAACAAAAGAAACAACAACCCGCCTTGGCACGTGAATGCAAATTTTGTGGTTTGAAGCATGAGATGGTAAAGTCCAAGTGTCCTGCTCTGGGTAAGACATGTAATTTGTGTAACAAACGTAATCACTTTGCCGCTAAATGCCCTAAGAAAGACAAGAAGATAAATAATGTCGAAGATACCTAATTCCTCGAGTGAGTTGGTGACGTATTTGATTCGCAGTTTGCCAATTCGCAGTTTGCCGAAAGAAATCTGGCCAATTGAGAATATGCATCGACCCAAAAGCTTGAATAAAGCCCTGAAGCGAGAACATTTTCATTTGCAAGTTTTGGACGATGTTCTCCCCTGTCTCAACAAAGCGAAAGTATTTTCGAAGCTTGATCTAGCATGTGATTTCTGGCATATCCAACTTGATAAAGAATCAAGTCTCTTAACCACTTTCAACATACCTTTCGCAAGGTATAGGTGGTTGCATTTTTCAAAAGTAACCGGGGAATTTGCATTGCAGATGACATCATAGCATATAATAATAATAATAATAAAAGACGTATTAGGAGCATTATACAATAGTCTCAATGTACAACAACAATATAGTCTTAATTTTACTTATAAAACTAATTACAGTTTCATTATAAGATAGAGCCGTAGGCTACATATATTACCACTATGAACAAAAAAACTATTAATTTAAAAAAAGAAAAGTCTTAAGTGCTGACGTTTTGGATTTTGGCTCAAGTAGCAGATTTTGGTCAGATGATCTCAAATCACGAGTAGGTTTATATTTAGTTAGAAAATCAGTAATATAAACAGGCGCCTGGCCATGCAAAGCCTTGAAAGTAATTATTAGTATCTTAAATACAATCATATCCTTGATCTAACCGGCAACCAGTGAAGATTACGAAGCACAGGGGAGATATGCTCCGATTTTTTAACCCCTGTAACAAGTCTATAGTAGCTGTATTTTGAATACGCTGTAACTTGCTCAATTCAGCTTCTGGTAATTAGCCATATATAGGATGCTATTACAGCTAAGGATGCAATAGGATCCAAAAGGATGCTATTATAGCTTTTAAGTCACACATATGGGTGTGGCGACACAATCGAAGAGGCACAACGCGATCATGATATCAACTTAGCCAACTTGCTGAAGAGATGCAGAGAGAATAATGTCAAACTCGGGCGTGACAAGTCGGTGTTCAACTGTTCGGAAATACCATTTATGAGACACTTGATCACAAAAGAAGGGTTAAAATCAGAACCTGCAAAAGTCGAAGCCATTGCCAAGATGACAAAGCCAACCGATGTAAAGAGTTTGCAAAGATTTATCGGATTCGTCACCTACCTAAGTTGATTCCTACCTGACCTCTCAGACATCCTAGAGCCACTACGACAGCTGACAAGATCCGATAGAGCATGGTCGTGGAACCAAACACATGACAAGATATTCGACGATGTGAAACGCCTAGTGACGGCAAGTCCTGTTCTGGCCTACTACAACCCTGAAGAAGACCTCGCAATCCAGTGCGATAGTAGCGGTACTGGAGTTGGAGTAGCCTTGCTTCAACGAGATCAACCCTTAGCATATCCAAGCCGAGCCGTAGCAGATGTGGAAACTCGTTACGCGCCTATTGAGAAAGAAATGTCAGTCGTCTACTTCCTTGAGCGATTCCATCAGTATACGTATGTGAGACATACCACCTGCATCTACAGCGATCACAAACCTCTGGAGATGATATTGAAGAAACCTCTCATTAAAGCACCGAAGAGACTCCAGAACATGATCCTAAGAGTACAGAAATATGATTTCACGCTCATCTATAAACCCTGGAAAACCATGTACCTTGCCGACACCTTACCAAGAGCTCATATTACCGGGGACAAAGATCCAATCCTTGAGCAAGCAGACATCAATGTGGTAACCTATCTCCCCATGAGTGACGAGCGCTTGAGTGAAATCAAGAGGGAAACGGAACAAGACAACACTTTGCAACACCTCAAGACAACCATCATTCGAGGATGGCCCAAGGAACGTTCGAAGTTAGCTGAAGAACTGTTACCCTACTGGAGCTACCGAGATGAATTGTCCATTCATGATTCGCTGGTGTTCAAAGGCCAACAAGTCGTTATACCGTTGAATCGTCGAAAATAAATGATGATAAGAATTCACTCAGCACATCTAGGCGTTGACGGTTGTTTAAGAAGAGCAAGAGTATCCTGTTTTTGGCCAAGAATGTCAAGTGATCTGAAAGAATACATCGTATCATGCGAAACATGTTGTACCTATAGTAGTTCTCAGCAGAAAGAGCAACTACGTCCTCATGCAGAAGTAACTCGGCCCTGGGAAAAGGTTGGATCAGACCTGTTCATGCAGTTCGGAAGGAAGAAATTATCTAATAACCGGTTGGTAATTATTTCAGTAACTTTAGGGAGATTGATTATCTACCTTTATACGACAACTGCCGCTGCAGTAATTAACAAGACCAAAGACCATTTTGCCAGATATGAAAGTCCAAATGTGTCGATAAGCGACAACGGTCCACAATATACCTCAGAGTCTTTTGAAAGATTTGCGAAAACATGGGCTTTGAGCATCGTACTATATCCCAATAGATATATAGCAAGTCCAATGGGAAGGTAGAGTCCGCCGTCAAAACCGCTAAAAGCTATTGAGAAAGAGCATAGAGTCAATTGAAGACTGACCAATACGTAGCCTTGTTGGGTCACATGCAGGAACACCTCAACACAAGGTTTGACAACCAGCCCGGCACAAAGATTAATGAGTCGAAGGACAAGAACATTAATACCGACAACTGCTGAATTACTTGAACCAAGAATGGTACAAGACACCGAACAACAAGTGAGTTAGGAAACAAGTGAAATATCACGACCTAAATGCATGCAAAGTCCCTACCCCCACTGGATATAGGAGATACTGTAAGAATGAAGCCGTTTGAGCTTGGTGATAAGAAGTGGAAGAAAGCATTATAGTGACCAAACGATTAGAGGATAGATCATATGTCGTTGAAACTCATGGTCGATCCTACAGACGACATCGAGTGGAGTAAAAACTATGGAATCTCCACCAGGAGTATACGAGACATTCCTTGGCCATGTTCTTCAACCAATACCAAGAAAGAGATAATAGAAACAGGTAGTTCAGAAAATACAAAGCCTAATTTATCGAAAGCCGAGGAAGAAAATCCAGATAGTGAATCTACAACAAAGGAAGAAAACCGTACAGCAACGAGACATACGCCTACGTCTGATAAACTGCCAAACCAAAAGAACGATTCAGGATATAGAACACGATGTGGAAGAACAGTAAAACCACCAGAAAGATTTACTAGAAAAGGACTTAATAATATTGAACTTCACAGAAATAGAGATTATTTATTTAGTGGAACATTAGGCATTAGACATATAAGAAACTAAAAAAAGGATATGTATATTTATATATTCTTACATAGATCTATTGATCAGGAAAGTTTTTTTTAATTTTTTAAAATAAGAATAGGGATGTTATGTTATATGAAGTATTCTATTATATTGTGAGCCCACGAACATGAACATGAGGCACTCCATATTATTGTAATTAGTCTTAGATACTGTACTGTAGTCTTCTAGTGTGGTAGAACTTACTCATTAAACACAACAATACTTTAGGTCTGTGGCGTGTTGTAAAGCGAGCTGATTAATTAGGTAGAGGATTAGGTCATCGGCATCGCCAGACCAGGGTAGCGTAGTGGAGATCTTTTTAACTCTAGGTTTTGAGCCGGGGTAGTCGTCGGAGTGGAATTTGTGTGTGGAGAACTGAATTTCTGGCTTTTTTTTGCCTCGTCTAGGAACACGCACATGACGAAGTCAATGTATAAATTGAATAAAAATGCGGGTTTTCTGGGTCGCCCCGCCGGAAAGCCTTGGGAAGGTCGCGTCGGCCGCTTCGTATATGTACGCGGTTTGAGAGTAGAGGTTCTCGAGTAGGCCAGAAATTATGGACATTGAGCCTGCGCTATTTGTGTAGCAGCATTACGCTTAAAACCCCACTTAACTCTCCGCATCCCCGTGGATCATATTACGACCCATCGATCACGCGTTTAATTTATTCATCTCAAATGTCACGCGTCTTCTCAAAGACTCAAATCTGACTTCCAAGCGTGCCGCCTAATGTGTTAGCTAAGTAATCACGCGGGTGTTATACCTTGTCATCTCAAAGACACCGATAGCATTGGAAAGCTACGTTTTCACTAAGTATTCTTATCCAAACCATAGTAAACTTTGAACAATGCTGCGGGTTATATCAGCGAAGGAAAGCCGTGTGTTTGAAGGTAAAGTAAGATGACACGTTGTTTTGCCAGTTGGCAATGTCCTATGTTTTGAAGATTCAAAACGAAAAAGCAGGGCCGTTATTTCGAATATTGAAACCTCACGTAACAAATAATATCGAGCAATCATTTGTTAATGGGAAACGATTTCAGAAACTAAAAATAGTTGCCCACGGAATGAAAAACAACGCAATAACTGTGAGTCCGTGTAATATTCCTATTGAAACTATAGGGCGACGCTTGAAAATTAATGTTTAAAAAGCAGGGCGAGTTTGACGGCTAACAAACATTTGTGTTGTTGAGACGCATTCAGATCACCTTTTCATTCTGTTTCGATTTCAGAAAACGTTGAAACTAACTTAGAAGCTATTCAATTTGGCGAATTTATAATTACGCCATATATAAACGTTACAAATATGACTCCATCACAAGGCGAGTTATTTCGCGCACGCGCAATACGAATGTCCGTCATTTCTGGCCATGGGGTCTATGAGGGTAGTGTCAGTTTCGTTGCCAAATCGAGCGCGGATGGTTGTACAGAGCCATCGTCTAACCTGCACGTAATCGAAGGCGGCGCTGAGGTCGACAAAAAGGAGGTAGCCGTGCTCGAGTTTTCCGCTAAGAATTTGATGGACACGTTTTATGACGTAGGTTGCATCGGTAGTGCTGCGGTTTTTGTGGAATCCGTATTGGTTATCGGTGAGCTGGAATCCGTACCAAGCCTGCAATCTATTCAAAATTATAACTAAAATAATTTTACACACAGTACTTCCAATTGCAAAACCTCTATGGCTTTTAGCCTCCTTTTTAGAACCTTTACATATTTCCAAAGCGCATTTAGCTTGGAGTTTCCCCAAGCTTCTGGCACCATTTTATCTTCGCATACCAAGCTCGTCAGCTTATATACAGCTCCTCCATAAGCACATCGCACTTAAAAATTTTATTCTGCAGCTCCGGCGGTACATTATTACTAGCCTTCTTAATTCTTATGTTTCAGCTTCATAACACAGCCAGTCTAATTTCTTCGATATTTGGCGCGCTATGATCAATAATCGCATTTTCCGTGATTTCCTGGAGGGTCTTTGCAAAATCGTTAATACGATATTGCTGATATAGATTATAGTTGAATGCCAAAATGTTTTATGATTGCAGTTTTGCGTTGATGTTCTATAAAGGGGTGTTGTTCCGAAATTCTAATGACTCATGTGACGTCAAGGACTTTGGCTTTCTTTAATTTCCTACTTTCCGTGTGATAGACTGCTTGAGGATTTTAGTGAAAAAGTTAATAAAATCTCTAGTGTAGTGTTCATCTAGGTATATCATTATATTTTGAATTTGCTCAAATTGCTCCAACACAAGAGTATTGTATTCGAAAAGGTGACTGGGTTAGCAGCATTTTGGAAAGACAAACCTTAATAGAACATCAATGCAAAGCTCAAATCATAAAACATTTTGTCATTCAACCATTCACTTCATGTAGAATCTATAATAGTAATATTGTATTTGGGGTTATAATAGGTAATCAATACATGACTTGTTTATATGTATTCATAAAATATGTGAATGTTAAACTCTTTCAGCAACAATGAAGTCGCGTAAATCTCAAAAGGCCTGGGTAACCTGGAGGATCAATGAATTGCTAGACGACGTACAGTATTGCCATCCAAGATGGCCGCAGGAACAAAAGTACCTGGACCTTGAAATCAAGAGAGTGAAGTCTCTGCCGCTGATGAACGCCTTGGGCGCGTGGTTCTATCTCGAGTGGGTGGTCCTTATCCTTATCGTTGCCACAGCTGCGATGCACTTTGTGTATTACGTCAAAGAAAGTAAAGATACCAGGTATTTGTACACTCGCGCACTCAGCATCGTAAACCTCTTGGTGTGGCTTCGCTTGCTCAAATACGTTCGACCCTTCCCAGGAATCGGAACGCTGGTTGTAATCCTTGGTGAAACGGCGAGAGATTTCATCAACTGGGCATTCCTCTTTTTTCTACTCTTGATACCATTCACTGCGGCGTTCTGGATCAACTTCGGGGGGTTGTCAATAGCTCCTGTAATCGGGTACGAACAGGTGAATCGCTTGCTGTACAGCGTGTTTCGAATTGCGGTCGGCGACGATTTCAACCTCGAAGGACTAGTCGAAGCCGACCCTGTGATGTCTCGCATCCTTACTGTACTCTATGTCACCGCAATGACCATCGTTACGCTGAATTTGTTGATTGCTCTACTCACTGATACCTTCTCTCGAGTGCACAGCAATGCGGTGGCTAACACCATCATGCAGAGAGCCATCAAAGTAATGAATGCAGAACGCATCCTGACGAAGAAGGGACGCATGAAGTATCAAGAGTTCATGAGGATAAACTGTAGTCCCGAGATAATCCCGATACGAGTTGACGTGAGGAGCTCGCCGAATGCAGAGCAAATAGCCAAGCAGGATATGTATCAACATTTGACCAGCATGAGTGAGTTGATTTCGGATCGCTTTGCTACAGTTTACGGCAACAATAAAGCCTCAGACTTCGACGCGATTATTCAAGATGTCAGGAAGTTAACGACCTGTCAGGAGGAGTTGTTAAACGATTTAAAGAAAATCTACGAAATGCTGAAACTATACGCAGGTGAGGAATATGTATATAGGTTCGTATAGAAAATATTTTTCGTGTCACTATACAGTTATAGAAACACGAGTCTAAGTTTGGGAGAACGAGAAATCGTAGTGGGAACAGGAGCTCGTGGGGCGAGTGTTTCCATGCGATTTAGAGTTCTCCCAAACTTACACTTGTGTTTCTATTTAAGAAATAGAAAACATTTTCTGTGTTTCCATAGAGTTATAGAAACTCGAGTGGAAGTTAGGGAGAACGAGAAATGGCAGTGGGAACACGAGCCCGCAGGGCGAGTGTTTCCACGCTATTTTGAGTTCTCCCAAACTTTCACGAGTGTTTCTATAACGTATGGGAACACGGAAAGATGTTCAATTTCTTTTATAAAATAACACTGAGGAAATAAGTAATAAGACTCTTTTATTAAAATGATGAAAATATACATTCTCCGTACTCACGCTAGACAGCGTCGTCGGATACTCAAATGAACATAAACGCTCTTAACGGTGAAGAAAAGCATCCAATCTTCTCGCTTTTCTTCTTGTTGGCTGTCACAGAACATATTTATCGACATTTTAGCTGTTTGTGAGCAAAGGTTCATCTTACAGTCCATTTTATAAAATTGGCGGGAAAAATTCATGTTTTCCATCGAGTTATTATATTTTATAAAACTCTATGGAAACACGCAGAAAGTGTTTTCTACTTCTTTTTGAAAATAAGTAAAACGTTACCCCGAAACGGACATTGTTCGCCTTTTCGAATAAAGGGCATTAAACTGTAGGTCTACGACCGCTTTGGTGGAACAACCGCTCGTCTTCTCGGAAAGAACGTTAAATCGTAGGTTCTCCTCCAATTCAGGTATCAACCCTAGTGACCCCATCCACCGCCACAAAGGGATGCCGCCTCATTAGTATTTCAATAGAACAATATAGGCAGAACAAAGAGCGTTACGCACAAAAAGTAATTAGTATTGTTAGCGTGACGAACGCGTTGCGAACGCATAGCATGCCGTTTTATTTAATATTCCGTGTGAGGGATGGAAGTGATTACCTCTAAGCCTATTTCACCTTTACGATCCCTAACCCTAGTCTCGTGTACCTTTGGGACCCCCATCGTATACTTAGGTGGCTCTCTGTGTGAAGTAAGAACGCTTCAACCCCTATTCCACTTTCATAATCCTAAATTTAATTATATTTGGAATATCACCGATTTCAATTCCGACTCCTTGACTCTCATTGGGAGTCGTGCGATTGCCTAAGCGTTCGATTGGACCTATATGTCTGTCTCAGTGTTCGACTGAACCTGTGTTTTCACCGCATCTATACAAAGAGATGAACCCCAATAATTTTGGCCGTATTATGGCTTATCTCGCTTTAGTGTACACAATTCCTATGATGAAGAAACACTTCGGGAAACAGTGCGAAGAACTGTTCAAGATCTCAAACATATTGAAAAAATATAAATATAAACCGTCTTGGTTAAACTGGATGACTCGGCTATTTTATGACGCCGTTGTCATGATGTATATTCACGTTGTTAAGGTTAAGATTTGCATAAGCCTACATGAACCCTAACCATTTGGGCCGAATTATCGCTAATTTCTCGCGTTAGTGTACGGGATTCCAATGGGGGAAGAAACCCTTCGGGAAACAGTGTGAAGAACTGTTCAAGATCTCAAACGCATCGACATAGAAAAATAATAAATCGTTACTTAGTTTTGGCGGTAAAGTATTCTGAAGAAACCATTCGCAAAATTATCAGGAATTACAAAATAAGGTTTCCTGGCAGAAAAAGTATAATATCTAAGAGTTTTTAATTGGTTGAACGGCTTTACTTCATAGAGAACGACGGAGCGAGGAGTTAGAACGAGGATATACAGCGGACTAACTAAACTAGCAGCTTGAATAAATTTGTCCACCTGATCTTAGATAAAAGCGTGGGAGCCATTAAGCGTAATTAAAGGATTACATGTTTGATAGCATAAGGCGTTCAAATCGGCAGAAATAACTTGCCGAACAATCATTTCGGGAGAATTATCACTTATCTAACCTATATATATATTTATCTTATCTAACCTTATATTTATATAAGATATAAATTTAAACGGCATTACGTTTACAGCGTTGCTATGCTAATGCTTATACTGTTGATATTTGTATATTTCACTTGAGAGATGAACCCTAAAGATTTTGACCGAATTATCGTTTATCTTGCGTTAGGGTACGGGATTCCTATGATGAAACATTTCGGGAAACAGTTCGAAGAACGGTTGAAGATTTAAAATGTGTGCAAGTTATGTGCAGACGGGCTGAGTCAAGAACCGTGCAACCACATAGATTAAAGGAAGGAAAAAAGGGGGTGGCACGAATTCGAAATCGTACTGATTTTTAGAGCTAAACATAGTAATCACCCACCTAAACCCAAACTAAGTCTTGGAAAACGTACATTTAAGTTTTCTGGTTCAATTCTTTTTAATACACTCCCTGGAAATATCAAACAAGCTGTTTTACTTTCTACCTTTAAGAGTCTTGTTAAGACATATTTTTCCTGTAATTAACTTGATACTTGCAAATAGCTTAAGACAATTTCTGTATATGTTTTTTTTTTGTTGTTGTTATTTTTGTTTGTTTGTATAGTGCACCGGCTTTGATGTACATATATATATATTTTTTTGTTTAATGCAGGGCCCCTCTGTATGCCAGCCTTGTTGCTGAATTGGCTACCCTGTCTAAATAAAGTCTTCAAATCAAATAAAATAAAAAAGGCAGGGTGAAACGGAGCGAGAAATCTAATTAAAATTCAAACTACGACAAACGCAATCGCATAAATTATCGAGCATGCATGGCGTTTTGTTATAGCTTTAAGGCGAGTTTAAACGAATTCCCTTCGTTTATCTACACTCTTGTTTTGTAATATGTTAGGAATAAAGACATACAAACACTTTATAGAAGGTACAAACGGTTTATTTTTTCTTGCTATAAGAAATTACATATGCGGTATTAACAGCTAATTACACAATCGTTTTAGACAAATTGTCTGGCTCTTACAGTATCCTCTAGTTTGGAGCGTTTAGCTTTAACACGCTGCCGTCCTCCGTTAACAACAAGTTGCGTTTCTTTCCTTTGTGCTCGACGGATTTTACATTGAGAACTTTGACACGAAGCGTTGTATTTACAAATTAGCATCGCAGCCACTTCTTTGAGGTACCGATTGTTTTTTCACTGTCAAAGATGTGTTCGCTCTTTGACTTTGTATGGGATTTAGATTTCTCCCGCTTTTGTTGTTTATTAATAACAGTTTCTCCATGCCGTAATCTTGCAGTTTTTAAATAATTATTAAAGTTTGTTTCCATTTCCTCTTGCCGCTTTATAAGATTTTCCAAAGTTTTCTCCAGATTTAATTATTTACTATCTGCGGTAGTCTGTTCACTCTGTCGAGGTACACGCATTCCAATTTTACTCCATTTTAACCACTTAGAGCGTTCTTCGATATCCATATGATGTATCTGATCGAGATGGTTTGCCAATCTAACAAGATTAGTGCTTCCACAACCAAAGACAGGGAAATTTCTACGTGTACGACCCATTATCTCGAGCTGTTTACACCTCCAATGACTCACACGATATGCCGTGCTCATCTATGAGCATTGCTTTTCATTAGGCCCGTTTAGGCCCTATCTGGCCTTCTTTGGCCCGATAAGGCCTTTTGGCCCGTTCGTAGGAGGGAGTTTATACGGTCATCACGCTCCCTTCACGCTATCGTACCCAGACATGGGATTCAATCTTAGGATTCAATGATTCAATCTTAGGATTCAATTATTCAATCTTAGGATTCAATGATTCAATCTTAGGATTCAATGATTCAATCTTAGGATTCAATTATTCAACCTTAGGATTCAGTCTTAGGATTCAATGATTCAATCTTATGATTCAATGATTCAATCTTAGGATTCAATGATTCAATCTTAGGATTCAATGATTCAATCTTAGGATTCAGGATTCAATGATTCAATCTTAGGATTCAATGATTCAACCTTAGGATTCAATCTTATAAAAAAACAACAATCGCACGAAAGAGTGATATCGGTTTATACTTGACAGTCACTGTGTAAACATGTCTTACGTTTGTGCAGTCTGTGAAAAATCATTCGCTACATCAAGTAATCGATAGAAAAATACTAGAAATAGGAATTCGCAATAATCCCCTCCACCCCTAGAGTTTCTTTTCCCCATGCATGGTCCCCAGTGCCCAGACTGCGTCTCGATAACAAATCCTTAAATGCCGGTTCGTCGTACGTAGATTTTGAACGGTATCTCGGCCAATTTTTGCTCAATTTCAATTCTGAAAACAGTTTTGGAGTCTAAATATATAATATACGTGTCTACTATTATATTACGAGAACGTGCATACCCTTAGTAAACACGGTTTATGTACTTAGAAATTATTCGGCAATCAGCCAGCGCGGTCCAACCGCCTCGTCGTATATATCCTGCACGTTGTGCAGAAGAGCTATTGCTATACCCTCGGCGTCCGCGTCCGTGCCAAATGATAAGGTCAGCGTTAAGATGATCAATTTTCAATGTGTTTACCATTGAACCAGAGGTATATACCCCACACGATAACAAGCTTTTTCCCGAGCTTTCACTATTTTGTAGTGGCGAAGCAGGCCATTGTTTTCAAAATATGCAGATGATTATAATTTGGCATAGCATGACAAATGCTACTGATAGCATTTTGACCCAGGAGCAATTATAGAATATCCGTCAACTTTTTAACTTAAATTTATTGACATAAATCAGAATGTGAAATCGTATTTATTATTTACTTTTAGCTAAACCTAGATTAATGTAATTTTAAAGAACGAACCAATTCTATTATAACAATTTTCAACAATTTGACACGGTTTAATGACCATTTAATAGTAAGCGTTACCGGTATTCTGTTCCTACTAACCTAGCGTCTCTTCATGTACAGGACACAGAAATTTAGCACGGTATAGAACTGCGTCGTTCTTTAAAAAATCCCGTTTATTTTTGTCCTGGAGTTGTCCAATTCATGAATTAAACCTATTATGGATAAAATAAACGGGATTTTTTAAAGAACGAGGCAGTTCTATACAGTGCTAACTAACATTTTACTCATGCAAATTTCTATGTCCGGTACACGAAGTAAGATCTATCTCTTACTTGATTCTAGAAGACTAAATATTATCGAGTACTTCTAGCTCACTTTTTAGTTTCTGGCTTTCCCTCTCTCTAAGAGAGATGCTGATGTGTCTTAGAAGGGTTTCTATTCTTATAATTTCAGGCATAAGCTCCCTGATTTTGTCAGTGTTTACGTTTCTAAATATAAATCGTCGCTTGATTTGACAACTATGCCGTTTCGTTCAACATTTCTAAAATCACCCACTGTTCCTGGTATTTGAAGGACTAACTGTTGTGATCAATGGCTTATTGGATTTACAACAATTTCAAAGATTTGAATAGGTTATACTTGCTTTTATTTGGCATATCACATCCTCATAAATGAATTGCAGTATACGGTGTTTACAATATGGAGCAACTGGCAAGCTTGGGCCATGCGCGCAGGAACGCTTCTGTCCCCTTCTGTGCTCATACTGTACTCGACTTTTCCTTTTGTCTTTTCTAATTAGTTCCACGCGATATCTCACACAACATGAAGATTCGACGTAAGGGGCGGTTTTCCACTGGGCGAATATTTTCGCGCGAAGCGAATTTCTATATTCAAAATATTTCTGATTAGTTCCAGCTGAGAGCTCGTAAGAGGCATTTATAGAACGTAATTGGACAACCATACTGTCGTTGGGACAAGGAGTGAGTCGATAAGGAGTCTTTGGTGTTCATTTGACTATTCTAAGACAATAAGCCAGTGCGTCGGGGAAAAACTTATTTCAATTCATAACATCAGGCTGAAGAATTCAGTATAAATGCAAATGTTATTGTGATTTTAACCTGATGTTATGAATGGAATCAGTTTTTTTATATAGTATACTTATATTAATATATATATATATATAGTAAAGTTCTTTTTATTAATTTATTACCCTAATTATTTTACAAGTTGTAAATCCATTGTATATCTTCTCTAAAATGGATTATTATTAGATGTTTAATATATCCCGACGCAGAACACGTTATTTTGATGCGCAGTCGACATTACGAACTGGCTTATTAGATAAATTTACCCAAGAGTATTGCATAATATGTGGTGATTTCAACATTGAAAACAGATTTGGAATTAGCTAGTCTAAATACATAACACACGTACCTATTATATTACGCAACGAATCGATAATGGCCGCTTTGAAATATGGTCCCGACTCATACGGATCACCCAAAACGACATTTTACTACCTTATAAGGAGTTACCCTACCATGTGCGGCTTATATATATATATATATATATATATATATATATATATATATATATATATATATATATATATATATATATATATATATATATATATATATATACGAATCTTTAGTGAGAAATGAGTCCCTGCCACAGCGAGATTATCACCCTCGCTTCGCTCGGTCGCTGCGCGACCTCGCTTGCGAGGGGATAAAACGGCATGCTATGCGTTCGCAACGGCGTTCGTCACGCTAACAATACTAATTACTTTTTGTGCTTAACGCTCTTTGTTCTGCCTATTGTTCTATTGAAATACTAATGTTGCGGCATCCCTTTGTGGCGGTGGATGGGGTGGGGGTTACCTACTGCGGAGGTCGTCCAGATTACAAAACAAGAAATTTAACCTCACACCATTACTAAAGCAGCTTACTTCTTCTGTAGGCCATGACATCCATGATCCAAAAAGCCCAAACAGATATGGAAAAACAAGGCGAAGTGAGTAAAATGATAAAGAGTGCTGTTCAATTTTTGTGTTGGTAGTCATGATAGCATACGGATTAACAATACGGTTTAATAATAATACACTTTATTTAAGCAGGGTGACTAGAGTCACACAGAGTAATTTTCATCTAGGCCCTAAGTGCAATAAGTCGACTATAAATACAAAATAAAAATAATAAACAAGATATACGAATAATATCACGAACAAAGAAAAGTCAAACTTTGTCTTTAAGTTTGGAAAAAGCTATACTTAAATAGTTTTTACGGAATGAAGAAAATGATATTGAACAAGTCACAGTATCTAGTAATAGATTCCACTCACTTGATGCCAAAAAGGCAAAAGCACGTTTACCAGCATTAGTGGCTACTTTTGGCAGCTTCAAATTGCTATTAGTAGAGCCACGAGTATTAATATTATGTACTTTACTAAAAGGTAATAATAACTAGGAGATAAATTATTTAAAGCTTTATAAACTGTAGTGGCACGAAAATAACGTATCCTCTCGTGAAGTGGAAGCCATCCAAGTTCCAAGAATAAAGGCAGCGATGGTGCCTTATAATCACGGTCTAAAATCAGCCTGGTAGCTCTCTTCTGAAGCCGATGAAGTCTATTCAAGTTTTGGGTAGATGTATTCCCCCAAATCACACAACAGTAATCCATCAGGGAGAGAATTAAACATTGATAGAAAGCGATACGAGCGGTTAGTGGTAGATGGTGACGTATTTGTCGTAGTATTCCTAATCTCTGAGATATCTTTTTACACAACAGATATTGATGCACAGACCAACTCAAAGTTTGATCAAACTGTACACCAATTCGATTTGGAGTACGATGTGGAATTAATGATGGTCTTATTAGCAGATTGTTTAATTGTTTAGCTCGAACGTGGCCGAATCCAAGGCATGTCAAAGGCGCCGCGGGCTGCCACCATACGACGAAAAATGGACAAAACTTTGTTAGAAAACCTCCTCAATCATGAAATAAGTCCGTTAATTACCTCGAACGTCGGGATGTATGCTAGTATATACTCATATATACTATATACACCTATATACTCGGTCTCGGTAATTATATCTTACATAACTAAACAACTCTACTCACATAAGCTCCGATCGCAAATCAACACGAGGTTATTCCCAGATGGTCACCCATCCAAGTACTAACCTCGTCCGACTGGGCTTGACTTAGCGGTGAGTTGCAGCGCCCTAATAGCACACGCCACCCGTGCTTCCTTTACGCCATCCGTGTTTTTGAAATGAGTATCAAAATTCCATGCTTGCATGCAACTTGAGATCTTTTTTGAAAATCGTTCTTTTTGAAAGGCAATGAAAGGAGTAGCGCCGAGAAAGATTCACTCACTACCTTTCTCTTGATGGAATGAACCTAGTGTTGGGTGATTAATATTGTTAAAGAGCATATAAACCCTCCACAGTTTTTAACTCTCTGTACACAGGACGACAACATAGTTGATAAGTTATTTTATAGTTTTTGATTTGCTCCATTATTTTCCGAAATATCTCTCATGGCCAAAAAGCACTATTTTGGATTCCCTGCTAAAAATTTCCAAAAATTGCAAAGGGTCTGATACCGAACTTACTTGACGTCTTCTCGCGGACGTAAACATTAGGACGCCGTTCCAACTCCAACATCTCTGACACAGAACTGAGTTTTTACACGCTTTTTAAAGCTTTTTATACTTATCAAAATGTAATTGTGTTCATTGTTGTGTGAAATCTACTCGTTCCAGGAATGATGTCACAGGTGGCTCGTCCCAGGGACTATTTAAAGATATATCGGAAACATGTGCTATAAAATAAAATAACATATAATATATCAACTATTTTCGCGTCTTCTATACAGAAAAAACTGTGGACGGTTTATATTCGTTTTAAATATTTTGGGAAAATGTTGTCTTGAAGAAACGTTCATATTTGTGAGTAAAATGGGCGGTGCCTATTACAAATATCTGGCGAAATATTGACAACTTATATAAAAGAAGAGTAGCTAGAAATTGTAGTTTGCAGGCACCGAGTTTTCTATATTTGACAATTAATCACCGAAGTCAAGGTGACTATCATTGAATCGAAAAAGAGTAAAGCCGGCTGTAAATTTAAAGTCCATGAAAGTGGCATGTTTTTAAATTTCCAAACTTGAACGGAAGGCTTACTTACCTTTAAAGAGTTTTGCACCATATTTTGTAGATTCTTTGGTTTTCTTAGCAATGCCATTTTGTTTTGGTTCAGTAATTTTGGCGAATCTATTTTTGGGACGTTAACGTCATTTCTCCTCAATTCGCCCAAGTAACATCCACGGCGCATGCGCACTGTATGCTTCGCTATCCCACAAGGAGTCTTACCACATGGACATAAAGTGTATATATATATACAGTACTGCTCAGAAATAACCTAACAGTGTGGCTGAGGTTGAGGTTCAGTTAAACAATGATAGAACTGGTGCTAAACTTTAGCAAAGCACTATATAATTATATAGTAACACAGAAAATAGTCCATTTTATATGCAGTGTGTTTTAGGGACAGTTTAACCAACACTGAACAGAGTAATGTCATTATTAAGGTGAGGTTCAACCTAGGTTTGACCTCGGTTTTTGTTAGGTTATTTCTAAGCAGTACTGTACGTAGGCGTTTTTACACTAGTAAGAAACATCAAAGTCTTTTGATAAGGGCGCCATGATGTCATCATCGGAAGGAGTCGTCGGTTAATCGGAAACGACATCATACTGAAATGACGTAATGGGTCGGAAGGGAATCGGAAAGGGTTCGGATGGAATAACTAATAAGGTTTAGGGTATCGGGTGATAAAAGTGGAGGAGGTTAGGGTTAGGCATCTGTGAAGGATGTGAGGTAAGCATAACTAATAAGGCGCTAAGACATGAATACTAATTAGGGTTAAGGGGTCCTGGATACTAACGAGGGTTAGGGATCCTGAGGGAAACTCAAAAATGTGACGTCATCAGTGACGTCATCAGAGTACTACCGGCCAAACTCGTTCCCAGGGTATTTTGCCTCCACGGCGGAAGGTCGGGGAAAATGGCCCTGGGATCGGCTGGTTCA